>JAJLZG010000002.1:1030000-1074584 GCA_030572075.1 Yamadazyma ubonensis | reverse complement strand
CTTGTTGAGGTGTATGGAGACGAAGCTGGAACGGTAGTAGTATCAGGAGGTGGGACTTGTTCAGAACTAGTCGTTCCCACGATAACAAGAGTGGTGTCAGATCCAGTACTGGTGGAAGTATATGGAGACGAGGCTGGAACGCTAGTAGTACCAGGAGGTGGTACTGGAGTAGTTCCTGTAGTTCCCACGATAACAATAGTCGTGTCAGATCCAGTACTGGTGGAAGTATATGGAGACGAAGCTGGAACGGTAGTAGTATCAGGAGGTGGTACTGGAGTAGTTCCTGTAGTTCCCACGATAACAATAGTCGTGTCAGATCCAGTACTGGTGGAAGTATATGGAGACGAAGCTGGAACGCTAGTAGTGCCAGGAGGTGGTACTGGAGTAGTTCCTGTAGTTCCCACGATAACAAGAGTTGTGTCAGATCCAGTACTGGTGGAAGTATATGGAGATGAAGCTGGAACGCTAGTAGTACCAGGAGGTGGGACTTGTTCAGAACTAGTCGTTCCCATGATAACAAGAGTGGTGTCAGATCCAGTGCTTGTTGAGGTGTATGGAGACGAAGCTGGAACGGTAGTAGTATCAGGAGGTGGGACTTGTTCAGAACTAGTCGTTCCCACGATAACAAGAGTGGTGTCAGATCCAGTACTGGTGGAAGTATATGGAGACGAGGCTGGAACGCTAGTAGTACCAGGAGGTGGTACTGGAGTAGTTCCTGTAGTTCCCACGATAACGAGAGTCGTGTCAGATCCAGTACTGGTGGAAGTATATGGAGACGAAGCTGGAACGCTAGTAGTGCCAGGAGGTGGTACTGGAGTAGTTCCTGTAGTTCCCACGATAACGAGAGTCGTGTCAGATCCAGTACTGGTGGAAGTATATGGAGACGAGGCTGGAACGCTAGTAGTACCAGGAGGTGGTACTGGAGTAGTTCCTGTAGTTCCCACGATAACGAGAGTCGTGTCAGATCCAGTACTGGTGGAAGTATATGGAGACGAAGCTGGAACGCTAGTAGTACCAGGAGGTGGGACTTGTTCAGAACTAGTCGTTCCCACGATAACAAGAGTGGTGTCAGATCCAGTACTGGTGGAAGTATATGGAGACGAGGCTGGAACGCTAGTAGTACCAGGAGGTGGGACTTCTTCAGAACTAGTCGTTCCCACGATTACAAGAGTGGTGTCAGATCCAGTGCTTGTTGAGGTGTATGGAGATGAAGCCGGAACGGTAGTAGTATCCACAGGACATAAGTTATCCTTGGATTCTTCAGTGGAATGAAATAAAGGAAGTTTAGTTTTAGTACCATCAGGGGCTGTGAGTCCAAGTTCAAGCTTTGATCCAGATCTAATAGTATAGAAAAGAATTTTGATAGGATAGTAATTTCCAGCTTCTAATTCAACTTCGAAGCCTGCATCAGGAGGTGTTTTATCACCTTGCCAATAACTACTATAGAACTGAAACAAATCATTCGTAATGGGCAACTCCAGTGGGAAGTCACAGCATGCATCTTTACCACCAAGATTGACAGTAACAACATCATCAGTAGCATACAGGGTAATGTTGTATAATCCTGTTTGCTCTGCATAAAGGTAACCAGTGAATCTTAAACCAAACGTACGGGATTTAACATTTTTCCCTAAAACATTAATGTTTGTCACAGTAGAACTTAGTTCAAAGTTGGTACTATCAACATATTTCAGGTCAGTGGTTTCTTCTTCAGCATCCATCACCGGAAGATATTCTTTAACTCGTTCTTCATCCCAATCTTCCCCTTTTCCGTCAGGGTTATAGGGTGTATTTTCCAAGTATTCTAAAAATATACCTGATTCCATGCTTGGAGGCTTACATCCTCCCCGAGCCAACACTGGGGCTAATAATAACCCTAAAATAACTGGTACAAACATTTCTGATTAATAGAAGAAGAAGCAGGTGAAATATATAGCAATACTTCATTTTAAGCACAGCCTGTCATCTTTCTCTTTGATCAAAAAGCGAAGTGATTCATCAAAAAGCGAAGTGATTCATCAAAAAGCGAAGTGATGGAATCGGGGGTTTCAAAGATTTTTGAGGGATTTATTTGACATTTCATCCGAAATCTGGTGAAAAGTAGGATGTTCAACCACCTGCCTTTTTCATAATTGAAATAAACAAAATAGGTACTAGCAAGCGCCTTATTGGTTTTAGTAGATGCCTTAACAATAAAGATACGTGGCCCTTCAATCGGGGTTAATTTCCACATTTCAGATTATTATGAACCTTCAACATCTATATTTTTGAATGCAATACAAATTAAGTTACTGATATTAAGTAATAAAAGGTGATTTCAATGTAAAAGGAATTTGATATTTTTTTGCCTGTAAGAAATACTCAGGTAAATAATCTGAGAGTCAAATTCAATGCAATAACGGTGTTAGAGTTGTTGTTTACCGGTGGAATTAAAATCTTTTGGCCACGAAGAACAAAGGTAAACTTTAAGCCTGACAAGTTCAAGTAAGGAGCGGGATTAAATTAGCTTCTTTGTTAGGCTTCAAACAGACTGTATAGATTACGCCGTACAGATATTCCAAACAATTCTAACTAACGTTAAAATGCAAGTATACGAAATAGTGTTTTTTAATTTTCAATTATGCTTAACCGCTTTTTTCTTGAAAGAAAAATTTTTCATTAAATCCTTCTTTGAAATTAATCCTCATTTTTATCATCTAATTATTTACTAAATTTAAGATACGAATTAACAAAAGGAGGTTATTATATCCGGTGATGCAGGAAAACACGAATATGTTTTTTTTTTTTCAATTTTTCAATTTTCATTATTTATTTTTTATTGCAAAGAAAAAGCAATATTTTTACAGGTGTCAATCATACTTTCCCAATATTTGAGGGCAATTAACCAATTAGGTATGTCTGAACTTCGAATATCGATTATTAGTAAATCTGCCTTGCATTCTTATGAAGTATCAAAAAAACTAAAGGATGCTTTGCCTAGAGTGAAATTACTTGTACTAGAAATCTACCTTCTAATTTAAGTACGCTTGCCTACGCTTTTATTTAACTTTTTGACTCTCTTTTACTATATTAATCTAGCCACGGATAACATGATTTAGTAATTTTTATGGAAAAATATTATTTTATAGTTTTTGATGCGTATTTTTTAGTAGGTTTAAATTCAGTAACTAGGCTCCCTCATTGAAAAACAATATAATTCACTCAAATGTGGTATTTTGCCTTTGCCTTTTTACTTTATTTGAACGATTTTGATCGTAATAATCAAAATCAAACATGTTAACGTTCCTTAAATTTAAAAAGCCTATTTTTTTTTGTTTTCAAATTTTTGCAATCGATGTGCCTTTTAAATTTTTGAATCCCACATAAGGCAATATATGTGAGTATACCAAAACACTAGATTTCTGTCTTTATCATAGTTCCCGTGGGCTATTTCCATTTCAAGCTTAGTTGCTAAATAGTAAGTAGTCATATTCAGTTGGTTGCAAGTTTATTTTTTCTCAACCCTCGAAAGGCAATTCAAAAGAATCAACACTTAATGACGAACCCGGTTTTATTTTTTGCCTTTATTTCTCTCATTCCCTGTCAGAATAAAATTTATGAGCAAGTGAAAATTCCATTAAGTTAATGCCACGTTATACCAAAGGATTGACAGTATTTTTTTGTTCCACCTATTTTCAAAAATTGAGTCCAATGATTTTTTATTATTCCCACCAATATATCATCTTCATGTAATTGGGTGTCATTTGGGGCTCATGAGCAATTTATACAAAATTGTGATGGAATTATCCAAGTCTAAATCTTTCGGCTGCAAAAATTCTACGTAGCTGCAAAATTTACTTTGTACCAAGTTTAAGACCATTTTGATATCATCTTGAAAACACAACAATCGAAATTTCGGAGATTTTGGGAGAATTTCAAAAAGACGAAATCCAAAAAATAGTAAGCCAGAAAAAATTTTTCGGAAAATTTTTGGGGGTGTGTTCTTTTCTCTAATCTTTTTGGCATAGACTACGTTTTCAAGTAGCTCCTAATCAATAATCTTTCCACATCATGATTCAAGATTCTAATAATTGGTAGAATTTTTTAGACAAAATGCGTGATTGAGTAGTGGTGCCTGCCGGTTCAGAATTAATTTTAAATTTGTTTGATCCAATGAATTACAAAATTACTAACATATTAATCCAATATTTGGTATCCTCAGAATTTGCTGATGGTTGCAAAAATCATTTTTAAACACTTAAATGAACGATTTTTCGTTACTTTGTTAGCTCAAGTGTTCACTTAGTAAATCAGAACAAATAGACTAGTAAATTAGCCAAAAAGTAAACTCTAAAGAAGAGTAAAGGTAAAAAAAATGCGAATTCTGTGGATCGAACACAGGACCTTCAGATTAACTGTGACTAAAGTGTAACTTCAGTCTGACGCTCTCCCAACTGAGCTAAATCCGCAAACCAAACCCATGCCGGGACTCGAACCCGGAATCTTTTGATTAGAAGTCAAATGCGCTAACCATTACGCCACACAGGCGGATTTTCCTAAAAAAAGCCATTGTCTAAAAAGACCATGAAGGAAGTGAAGAAGTATTGTTATGCATCTCCAAAAAGCAAAGGTTTTGGCCCAAATTACATTCCAGTTAATTTGCAAGATTTTAGTTTATATGATGACTGATTATTAGCCTCAAAAACAGCAAATAAGATGAGATGAGGAAAATCACCATTCCTGCCGTTTGAACTCATTTCTTTTCTCTGAAAAGACCACAAATAAAATATGCATATCGGAATATATCAACAAAGTACTTAAAAAGCCATAAAACAACCACCAATTTTTATCTCCCTCACAAGTTTCCCCTTTTCGAAAAGAAACGCATAAAACAGGCGCGATTTCTTAATCTTAATCTTTATCAAATAGATCATAATGGCCCCCAGCTGGACACAATGGTTCTTCCTGAGCTACCAGCCAATTCCTGAAAACAGCCAGAGCTCTGAGTCAAGCACTTCCAATCTACCTGGCCACTTCCCACTGGATTCTAGCGAGAATGTAGAACCAGTTGCTAGAAATTCTTTCAATTCAAGGAAAATATGGCAAATATTAACCAAAGCATCCGAATTAACGCAAACGATCATTTTAAAGCCACTAATAATTGTACTATTCATAGTGTTTGCTGTTCTTGCCAAATTCATCAATTTGATATACTTTAGAGATCAGTTCAAAAGACATAGAATGAATCCTGGAACTCTAAGTGACCCAATTAATAAGTCTGATAAATTCATCAGGGATATCGAAGATAATTTACCAGCTACAGCAGAAGGATCACTTCCGCCTTTTTTTCAAGGTAGTTATACTCAAGCCCTCTATATGGCAAGTAATAAGGCAAAGTTCTTATTTGTATATTTGACGAACCCTGAAAACGAAACTGCTTCGTCAATATTCAATCAAATTATAATGAGAGATAAATTCAGAGAATTTTTCAACGACCCAGACTTCCTCATATGGGGTGGTGATCTTACAAATCCCGAATCATACCAATTGGCTAATAGTTTAAATGTCACCAAGTTCCCGTTTCTTGGCTTACTTGCCCTAACCAGATCCACCACGATGTCCCCAGATGGTCCTGTAAAAAGTACACCGAAAATTTCTTTACTTGTTAAAGTCCAAGGAGAGGTATCTAAAGGGACTGATGTTGATACCCTTATACAAAACAAGTTTACAAGGAAAATTGAAAAATACGAGCCAGAACTCAAGTTGATAAGGAAAGAATTATTAGACAAGTTTATAAATCAAGTTTTCACTAAGCAACAAGAATTAAATTACCAGAAATCTTTAGAGAAAGATAGGCTAAAGAAAGAGCAAAAGAACTATGAAAAATTGGAAAAAGAATATCTCGTCTATAAGCTACAATATTTCCACGATCTCAATATCGATGAAAATTCCGATAAGGCTAAGATTGCCATCAAATTAACAAATGGTGAAAGAATAACCAAGTATTTCCCTGCTGAAAATCCGATCACAGATATTTTTGACTACGTTACGCTTCATCGTAAAGGATATATTGATAAGAGTTTTGAGCTGACAGCTGATGTTTCTAAATTTGAATCTTTTATTGTCAAATATGACTTTAAGCTTTTATCCCCATTGCCTCCAAAGATTAATTTAAACGAACAATCAAAAGATACCATAATCAAAGATTTGAATTGCATTTACCCCAATGGGTTATTAATAGTCGAGGATCTTGAGTGATGTAATGATGTCGTTAGTGTACATTGAATGTTATATACAAATATATGAAATTCATGACTTTGAAACTTTATTCTTTTTGCTCTTTTTCTTTTCTTTCTTCTTCAAGCCCACGAATCCACTCTTGACTGCCTGGGAGTAATCTAACCAAAATTGATCTAAGTTGCTGACTTCAACAACAGTGCTCAACTTTATTTTCTGTTTTTTATCTTTGTTGTTCATCGCTATTCTTATTAAAATTGGGTATTCTTGAGTATTTATTTCGTGGTTATGGTCAATCACATTACTGGATAAATCTTTAATGGTAGAGTTAGATGAGGTTTCATCATCATCTAAATCTAATGCTGGAGTTAACCTCTTATGGGTTAAGTATACGGATGATTCTCCGCTATTCTTAGTTAAGATATCCCCCACTTGCGTTAAGAATTCGCTATTATTCAATCTACCCATTTTCCACTATGGCTTCTGAAAATTTTCTTTGCGATCAGAGCGCGGATTTTCGTTATCAAAGATCTGAAAGGGTTCAGTTATAATTGAATAATATGGATGGTGAACGGCTTGAAAACCAAAACGCAGCCCATATCCAGACACATCTAGTCAGACGTATCACTGCGTTGGCGGTGTCGGTTTTCGTGGGACTTGCAGCAGGTACTCCATATCTTTACGGGATCTACAGCCCGCAATTAATCAGAAAGGTGGGGTTGACAACATCGGACTCTGCAACAATTTCACTAGCAATGAACTTGGGTTCAGCAGTAGGTGGATTCATGGGTGGTGTGTTCATTGATCACTTCGGACCTCAATTGTCGATTTTTGGAGGCTCGATCATGATTTTTGTTGGTTATATTGGCTTATATAATATCTACAATAAGATCATTAGCAGTCTTCTACTTATTTCAATTTGTGCTGCTATAGTAGGTCTGGGCTCAGTCATATGTTTCTTTGCTTCACTCAAAGCTTCACAGGCCAATTTCCCTAAACATCGAGGAACTGCTGGTGTTTTCCCGGTCAGTTCTTATGGATTGGCTGCAAGTGTTTTCTCTCTTATTACTGCCAATTTCTTTGAGGATAATACAGGGGGGTTGTTGAGGTTTTTGGCTTTGGTTTGTGGGCTTACTACTTTCTTGGGGTCTTTCTTCGTAGGAATATTTCTTGAACACGAAGATGAAAACGAACATCATGAAGATGAAAACTCTCAAGAGACTCGAAATTCTCCTTCAATAGACCCCGAAGAAGTACAAAGGTTGTTAAGTTCAGAGTCAGGGGAAGCTTCTTATGAGAGTACAAATTCAGGTAATCAGTCTCCAAAAGATCCGATTCCAGACTCTTCTGATCAGCAATCTTTAGCAGGTTCTTTATCCTTTTGGGGTATTGGAACTAGAACCCCTAGAAGGGTTCCTTCTCAAAACTCTTTCAATTCTGAGGTTGTAGCAGTAACAAAAAAACACGAGCAGCAATCAACAACTCCTAAAAGACCGGTTTTTCTTTCTAGGAACAATTCATTTACCCCTACAGTTTCAAAACAAAACTCCCAAAGTAACATTCAATTCATAAAAGTTAAAAAGCAAAAACCAAAGAGAACAGCTCTCGGAACCATTATTTATTTACTTACAAGTAAGGTATTTCTTACCCACTATTTGTTGGTGGCATTAATTGCAGGAGTAGGCCAAACGTATATTTATTCTGTTGGGTTTATTGTCACTGCTCAAGTAACTTATGATGATGATCCAAACTTTACAGCTCCTCAAGTTCAGGCTTTACAAGTTGCTGTATTATCTCTTGGGTCTTTCTTTGGAAGATTAACTTCGGGGCTTGTCTCTGATTTCATGCACAAAAAATTGAAAATCCAGCGTCTTTGGCTAGTTATATTCAATATTCTAGTATTGGCTAGTGGAATGCTTATCACAGCTTTCAATCAAGGGAACTTTCATTTGATAACAGTTTCTTCGGCTTGTATTGGTGGTAGTTATGGGCTTACATTTGGAGCATATCCAGCTGTAATTGCAGATTATTTTGGTACCAGAACCTTTTCTACCACTTGGGGCTTAATCTGTACTGGACCATTAGCAATTCTTTACATCTTGAACACATATTTTGGTCGTATATATGATTCCAGCACAGACTTAGACACAGGTATTTGTTACAAAGGTAATGGGTGTTATAAAGGGGCAATACTTTCATGTTTTTACATCTGTTTTTTTATGTTAATCATCAATTTTGCATTGCTCTATATACACAGGAAACGTTAGTGGTATTAAAATTATTTACAAGAGATATATTCCCTCATTTAGTCGACAGTATTGACATTTTCTAAATTGATATTTTCGAGCGCTTTGTATTCGTAGTCAATTTTTTCAATCAACTCATCAAAGTAGTTCAAGCTGAGCTCAGAGTTCTTGATCTGGTCTTCAAGTTTACTCTTTTCTTGACTTCTCTTATCGATACTGGTTTGGAAATTGTTCATAACTTGCCTTAATGGGTAGTTCAAAACCTTACGGCATTCTTTTGATATTCTGTCAGCATTATTATGAATGTACTCGAAATCTTGGATTTGTCCCTTAATCTTTCTAGCTTGTTTTCTTGGGAAAGCATTTGGAACATCAGAAACCAAGTAGTAAAATGCAAAACCAGTTACACCAAGTACTAAAGGTGCAGCAACACTTCTGATAACTGTAGGAGTCAAATATCCCGAAAGAGAATATAACTTCCTTATAAGAGTACCAGCAGTAAGAATTTTGGTTGAATTATAAAGGGTATGCAAAGTCAATTGGGTTGGCAATTGCTCCCTCAAGGTGATCGCGGTCAAAGGTAATTTGGTGATGATTGATGTAGGATTATAATCGTTCAAATATCCAGTACCCCTAGATATCAAGTCACTTGGTAAACCTAACCATGCGAAAAAGCTTTCAAACAGCGGATCGAAAAAGTCCCCAAACTCAATAGGTTGTGTCAAATTCTTTCTGAGTATATCTCTTCTTCTACTAAACATCAAATCAGATTGGAATTCTTTATCACTCAAGAATTCATCTCCTAAAGTCTCTTTTCCAACTTGAATAATCTCCTCGACTTTCTGCCCCGTGATGATCTTAGTATGGTCTTCACATCTGGTAACAGCAGATAATATACTATCGATCATTTTTCTTTGGGTTTCTTGAGCATATTCATAAGCAAATTGAAGGCCTATAAAAGGTACAGTCTGAGAATCTCCAAGATTATTGATACTATCGCTCAAGTCATTTTTTGTAAACTGGTAGCAGGAAGTACAAGTCCTCTCGATCAACTTAAGGATAGAATCATTTATGACTATGCTCTTATTCAAAATGTCATCATAATTAGGGTTAATTTTGGTTTTTAATTGGTGTGAAATATCTTCTCTTTCCTGGACATATTTGGTCTTATTAACTTCAGATAATTGCCTTACATCGTTGAGTAAATTCAACAAAAAGTTTTTGGCAGGAAGCAATTTGGAGATGGCTCTTTTTTCGAGAACAAATTTTCTTAAAGATGCCTCAAGATGATCAAAGTCAGGATCGGAAAAGCCATCAGATGGATCATCAGGATCACCATCTCCACCATCTCCTCCATCATCAAGAGCATCTACTGAACTTATAAAGTGAACGAAACTCTTGGAATCTTTATAAGAGTCAGGACTTAAGTCTTTGACTTGCTCCAAAATTTTCTGCTTGCATCTATCTTTATCTCTGATATTGTCAAATTTATTCGCAACTATGAATACATATTGCTTTTCACCAGCTGCAGAACTGATAAATTCTTTACCACTTAAGGTGAAGTGATTTTCAGAGTTCACAACAAACACAATGAGATCAATTTCCTCTTGTCTCGAAAACACCTGAGTAGTTTGGTACAGATCCAAATTTAAACCCGGAGCATCAATTAACCTAATATCAATGACTCCGTTACATAATAAACTTTGTTCTTTGGGCCTAACATCATTGAGATAAACCTTTAAAAACGAGTATTTTTCTTGCTCGTAGACCAAATCTTCTAACTCATCCAATTTGTGGGTTTCGTAAGTTGACTCGTCTTTAATATCATACAGAGCTCCATGAGAAATAGCATGAACTTCTTCAATAGAGTTGTTTTCTTTTGAAGCATCCACTATTTCACAAAACACTGAAGTACAGGGTTGTTGGTCTTCGGGTAAGATTTTTCTTCTCAATAAGGCATTACAGAAAGTAGATTTACCAGCATTTAAATCACCAGTAACAAAAACTTTTGAAGAGGTATCGTCGATTCTGTCCTTCAAATTAAGCAAGTATTTGACTTGTTGGTTCAACTTTTGGTCTAAAAGAACAGAAATAGAAGACTTATCCAAGTTCGCAACTCCATTTGAATTATCATAAGGGCTGAGCTGTAAATTAAGTTTTAAAATTTTGAAATCCAACTCTTCATCTGTTGATTTCAACCGTTCCTTTTCCACCAGTTTAAGGCTTCTATCTGACTTGACTATACTATTAGAAGCAGGATAAAAAATAGGCCTCTGTTTATTTTCATTGACGAGCTCATAAATCAAATCGATGGCTTTATTGATCATGCTATCTAAAGCAAGTTTGTTTTCACTATAATGAAGTTGCCTCATGGAAGCATTTAATCCATACTTTTTAAAACTAGGAGATGCATTCGGAGCATCAAATTCATTTAAAGTTGCCGTATCAGAGAATCTCCCTTCATTCAGTAGGTAATTTGCTGTATTTTGAGAATTAAAATCAACCACAGTTGACCCATCTTGTGATCCGTTGATACTTGCATTCCCATTACTATTCCCATTAGGTGGGGTTTCACCATTCAGTGATTTAGATCCATAGCCATTTATATGATTCCAATCACTCATGATGCATCACAAGTTACTAAACACAAAAAAATTGTCGCACCAGAAATCGGCTAAATTATATAATCATTCAAAAATATAGATTAAGATATATACCTCGATAAACCCATATTGTATCAAAAAAGCATAAATCTTTTACGTAACATACTTAACGGTCTTCAGCCCATTCATTTTCTCTTCTTATAGCAGCTTCTTCTTCTGGGGTAAAGTCATTAACAATGTTGAATATCTTACGTAACTCTTCAGGAGACTTACTACGGATCATTTCAGCAACAGTTTTACATCCAGCATCTAACAATGGTCTGATATTCAAATAATTGGCAGCAGAAATAATTTCGTATAACATTTCCTGATCAACTTTCAAAAATGATCTATCCCATTCATCAATTGGAGCACTCTTCTTTGCATCTTCATCATCTTCATCTGGGAAAATGGTATTCTTATGATGTTCACACCATTCAATGATTTTTTCCAAAACGGTGGCTCTGACGTTAGGGGTTGGGATTTCAAAATCTTCTTCTAACCCATCCGGATTTAAATCACTTACCATATTTTTAATTAACACAGACTTTTCGGCGACTTTTAAGTCAACTGGGAACTTTTCATCATCAGATGAAATTAAAATAACTTTGGCAGACATGTTAATTTACGAAGTAGTTACAACTAATTTATATTACGAATGCGCGAAGTTTTACATT
The DNA here is from genome assembly GCA_030572075.1 of Yamadazyma ubonensis. Lineage (NCBI taxonomy): Eukaryota > Fungi > Ascomycota > Pichiomycetes > Serinales > Debaryomycetaceae > Yamadazyma > Yamadazyma ubonensis. The sequence goes on along the minus strand of JAJLZG010000002.1, from coordinate 1,062,803 downwards.
AATTAAATAACTGCAATGGCTACTGCGTACAGCAAAATAATCCACAGGCCGTTAGAGTCTGAAACAAATGATGAACTTGGTAGACAGTTCAAAAAGTTCAAGTCATCTCCTAAATACGATTTGAATAGTGATGAGTTGTATTGTATTTGCAGGAAACCTGATAAAGGTCAACTTATGGTAGGATGTGATGGATGTGACGAATGGTTTCACTTTAAATGCATGGGGATAAATGAATTATATAAAGATTTGATATATACTTTCTACTGTAAATTTTGTGCTTGGAAAGGTAAAGGGTTCACTAAGTGGAAGCGAAAATGTCGTGTTGATACATGTTGGAATTCTGTACAACCAAATTCGAAGTACTGTAGTAAAGAATGTGGGTTGCAGTTTTTTGCTGATGCTAAACAGAATGCACATTCAGACAAGATCAAGTTAGTTATTGACAAATTCAGTGTTCCTGAGATTCAAAAATTAGGATTAGAGTTCCCTGAGTTGGAAGAAGTGAAACAGTTTGAGAAAAACTTAGAGAAATTTCCTAAACTGTTACAGGATGATCTCAATAAATCTGTTAAAGAAATTTTAGGGAAAACTGAAGAGATCAATGCTCATAAAAAGAAGATTGATTTGGTTTTGCAGTACAAAAATTTAATGAAGACCCTCAATGAAAAATTAACTAAAGAGGGCAGCAAGAAAAAAATCGAGCTATGCTGTCACAATAAAATGTTACGTGAAGTCGATGATAAACTTATAGAAGATTTCAAACAGAATTTGGATCTGATTGCTGTAAAATTCACCGAGGGAGAAACTACTTTTGGGGTTACATGCATCCAAGAAAAACGAAAATGTCCAAGACATAACACCTGGATCAATTTGGTAAATGATCAGTTTATACATAAGATTGCTGGTCTTGAAACTGACTTGAAAAATTTACAGGAAGATCAAACTCTGCTTTTAAGACAATACTCCATCTCTGTTTACGAGACGTGAAGATTAAATTATCGCGAAGTAAACACTGATGGATTCTTTCGAAAGATTTAAACTAGAAGTGGAAGCCAACAGGAGACGAGTTTTGAAAGAGAGAAATCATGTTTCTACAGATAAAAGGAAAGGAATTGTTAAAAACAATGAACGAAAAGTGTTAGCTGATAAGACGAATTTGGCCCAGAGAATCAACAAACCAAAACAATCTATCAAGTCCACCAGTGTTTCACAGATGAGATCCAGTCTTCTACAATTCCACGAGCAAGCAAGAAACCGAAACACTTCAAGTCAGAAACTCAATGGGTCTAAACCTTTTGATATCAAAGAAATATCTCGTTCGATCAGAAACACCGCCAAATCTGGCACAGGCACAGCAGGAATACACAATAGATTCAGGTTGGCGATGTCTGAGCTTACTAATATATCCAAAATCCACTTTGGAGTGCACGAAATGTCCGAAAACCTGGTTTTGAAATCGATAGAAAGGTTTGCCAATTGGTTCAAAATCAACAAATTCACATATATATTGCATGATAGAAATGGCCAATTCAAAAGAGCTCTCGAGGCTGGAAATCTTCTCCCGGGGTCGAGCAAATCAGATGCACCAGATAAAGGAATCGTAGAAGCTTTGGTGAATCATACATACGTGAGGCCTGAAGGTATAGGAAATCATTCCCCCCAACCCACCCATCTCACTCTACAAGTGAAACGGGTAGGAAAATTCATGTATACTACCCTTATAAAAGATTTGGAAACTAATGATTTACTGACGGTGCTTCTTGCTGTTCTTGATTTGAGATTTGAGCTACAAGTAAATGCACTTTTAGTGTTGAATGATAAAAACTCACATACACAAACGATTGATGATAAACCCACCAAAATATATGCCCGGTGGCATGTATATAGCGAACGGCCAATAGATTTCGATCTATTCGAGAAAGGTACCTAATATTATTTATTCTTAATATATTACATTACAAAACAGAATACTCTAAGCTTTAGCATCAACATCCATTTCGTCATTGGCCTCAGCGTCTTGTTCTTTATCTTCATCTTTCTCGTTACTTTTTTTCATCTTTCCCATCACTTTCTTTATCCTTTTCTTGCTCTTCTTCCTCTTCATCATCTTCTTCTTCTTCTTCGTCTTCTTCGGGTATTATGGTCTTTGGCTTCCAAATTTCTAATAAGTTATCGTCTCCAACAGTGAGATGTAAACCAGACAATTTAGGATGGATATCCACTTCGTTGATTCTATTTGTGTGTCCACCACTGATAAACGAAAGAGTAGGGTCAGTTTGTTTCCCGTTGTTCTTTGATTTCTTAGAATTCTCAGAGCTGAAGGTTGGATAAGAAAAGTCTTCATCGAGATGATCCAAGTTCCAAATAATGACTCTTTTGTCAGAAGACCAAGAAGTTAACTTATTAGGGTTTTGATACTCGTCCCATCTCAATCCAGTAATACTGTCATTGTGACCAAATAACTTTCTAAATGGGGTTGTAGGGTTTCTCAAATCATACAAATTCACCACATTATCCCTTCCAGCAGTTGCCAAAAGTGAAGTTATGTCCGGGTGAAACTTGGCAGCATTTTGGATATGTTTGGTTTTGATATCAATAGCAACAGATTCATTAACAGGAGATCTTAAATCATGGATTTTAACAGTGTAATCATCTGAACTCGAAGCAAAGATCAGCTTGTGTTGTTGATTTAAACTCAAGTCATTAATAACAGCATTGTGTCCTTTAAATGATTGCATTGGTGTTGAAGGCTTGGAAACGTCCCATAACGCAATCTGAGAATCGTTAGAACCAGATAAAAACTCTTGCTCGTTTAACCATTGCAAGGCATAACCTTCTAGTTTATGGTATTTGAAATCCTTAGGTTCTTTAGTCACGTCGTCTTTCAAGTTGTATAAGTGGATAATTCCTTCACTATCAAATGTAATAACAGATTCACCATTTGGAGAGATTTCTAACTTGTTAACTTCACCATTGTGCTTCCAAGTGTTTAAAACCTTGAAATTGGTTGTACTTTGTCCTTCAACAGGTAAAGGTAAGCTTGATACATTTGGGTTTCTTTTGGTAAATTCTGGTGATAAAGTACTTGGAAGATCAATCAGACCCAATTTCAAATAATCCTGTGAATGATGAGACGAATTGGTAGCATAGAAAAACTTAACGGTCAACTTTGAATTATCAGGAGAAAATTGGTAATCTGGTAACCATTTAACTGCCAACGAAGGGAAGTCTAAAGCATGAGTATGGATGGTGTCATATAATAAAGGAACGGTTTTCTTCCAGATCTTGAACTCTTCATTGACAACTTTCTCTTTCAGTTGTTGTTCATGAACTATTTCTCTTTCAGCCTGAGCTTCTTCAGCTAATGTATGTTGTGTCATGATAAAGAATGAAAAATCTAAATGCGTTCAGATTACCCTTTAACGCGCATGGTCGTGTTCGAGTAGAGAGATGTAAAATGTTAGGAATGAAGAGTTACATTAAATTATAGACAAATTGATGCTATATGCTATCTAACTAGATCAAGATCATCGGATTAGGTCATTGAACTAGGTCATTGAACTAAATCATCGAACTAGATCATCGAACTTGATGACCTACTTAGATCACCCCACCACCTAATTCTTCCTCTTCAGGTTCATCGAAATAAGCAGTAAATGTATACACGGTGCCGTAAATAAGGGCTCCACCTATGATAGTCAATATCATGGCGGTCTTAGTTAAAATCATCGAATGGTGTAATAAAATTGGAAGAAATATCCCTGTAACCACAAGGAATGCCGAAAAAAATTGGCCAAACTCTTTTACCACATTTCCTTGAGAAGACGTTATAGGGTCGAAATTGAAATCATAATCATGGTTATTTGCTAAAGCTTTTGTTATAGCAACTGGTAAATGAGCAACTGCACAAATTATTCCATTTATAATAGGGTACCAATTACCATAAACCCCTGCGAGAACAACTAAAAGGAACCCCATTGAAAGTACAATGGATAATCCTATGATTTTGTGGAGAGGGTTCTCACGTAATGACTCGGTGGAATTCATAGTTTGAACATACGGGTGATTTAAATATTCAGTTATCGATGTACTTTTAAGTGATTAACTGAGCCTTGGTTGCGCGAATTTTTACATTATCAATTATGGGTTTGTTGGAAGAATATGGGGAACTATTAAATCCACCGGTTATTCAACCTGTTCGTACAAAAGATACTTTGACTTTACCTCCTGGATTTGCTGAAAAAGTATCAGGCAAGAACACTAAAGAACAGCCCAAAATACCTGTAAATCTTGATGACTTGAAAAATAGAAAGGCTTGGGAAATCGCTATTGGTCCTGCTAAATCAATTCCTATGAATTTAATTATGAGTTATATGACAGGAAATTCTCTCCAAATGATTCCTATTATGATGACTTTGATGCTTTTCGTAAATCCTGTTAAAGCTATTTTCAACGACACAAATCATATATTCAAGAACTTGGAAACTGAGAGTAATAGCGCAGCTATATTTCAAGCAAAAGTGGTGTTTGTATTGTGCCAATTAGCATGTATGTCTATTGGAATATGGAAATTAAACCTGATGGGTTTAATACCGAATAGCGAAGCTGACTGGTTATCTTTCAAAACACCTACACCTTTTATAGAGAAAATTCGGTTGTTATCTTAATTTTATAAACGTGTAACGATCATGTGGCTTTTTCGTAGATCTGTTGTAGATTATATTTGCTGAGTTTCTCATAATCTTCCACCACACTCATACCGATGTTGGATTTGTAACATTCTATCAAAATTAATTTATCATATTGTTTTAAATCAACAGAATGTCCATGATCTCTTCCAACAGATTCAGCTACTGTTTTGATAATCACATCCTTTTCTAAAGCATTGAAGTTTCTTCTTGTTACGTTAATAGCAAACTTTACAGGTTTTTGACCTTCCTCTTTATGAAAATGAGGTGCTAGCACTCTTTCACTCAATTTCTTTAACTCAGGAATTGTAGGTGAGGCAGAGAAAGTTATTGGGGTCAACTTTTGGGTGTATCTACTGGACTTCAATTTTTGGTCATGACTCTGCTGGCAAATTTTTCTAACAAAAGATTCAGGTTCAATAGGTTTACGAGTTTTAATGAATATCAAACATTCACAGTCTAGGTCTATATTCGAAAAAAGTTTGGTCTTATTATTCTTATTCCCCTTAAGACCTTCGACCTCCTTCTTTATTTGTTCTTCAATTGATAATTCATTATCTTTATCCTCATCGCTCCCATCTCCAGCCTCATCGAGATTGTAGTACTCTTCAGCTTTTTCACCAAACAAATTCATGAGCTCTTTCAAACATGGCTGCTCTTTTCCCCTATTACATGTGGCATATATTCCCATACTACTAGGATCTATGTTCCCTGAAGGCTTGAACTTCTTGTTCCCCTTCCCAGATTTCCTGGACTCAACTTTTCTCTTTCCCATACCTGAATTTTTCAGTTTGAATTCGCATCTGTCCCCACATAGAAAAAATGTCAGTGTAAAACAAGGATCAATTGAAATGATTCAAAATCTCCTGCTTGACGTATGGAGTTTAATCATTTCAACTGGAGCACTAGATATAAGGGATGTGCTCAATCTACTACGTGTAAATAAAAATGTCTACTCGGTCTTGAAACATAACTTAATCTGGTACAAAATAGCATACAATCGTTACCTCAAAGTGTTACAAAACTTTGGTATAGAATCTGCCAAAAAACTAATTGCATCAAGAAACCTGAGCTCAGTTGACTTTTATAAAATTTGCATGGATTACTATAAAAAGGAATCCCAATTCATGTCATATATCAAACAGAAGCATCTAGATATACGACAATTCATCGATTTATTTTCACTTGACGATGATTACATACCCATTTTATACAACTATTACTACCAATTCCAAAATCCTTTGAACGTAAACTCGGGTGATGAATATTGCTTCTACGACAGATCCATCTGCCTCAACCTACTTCAAGCACAGTCCTTGAAAATTGGCTTGAGATATTTCAATGACATTTTTGAAGGTAAAGTCGATCCAAACTCGCCTCTTTCTCTTGAAGAGTTTTGGTTTCATGTAAGCTTGTTGGATAAGAATAGCTACCATATCGTTGAATCAAGAGCGAGAACTCTCATGAGAATTCAAAACGTTTTGAAAAGAGGAATAGGCCAGAAAGCTATTCTATATAATGACGAAGTCAGGAAATATGTGCCTCTGGAAGATGGAAAAGGAACGTTAATATTCCGGGATGAAGTTTGCTTAATTGAGTTTATCATTAAGATTATCAAGCTTACGACAGCATGTTTGAAATTTAACAACCCGTTGATTTCACTAGATGACAGACTAGTCTATGAAAAGTATTGTGATTCGTATTTCTTGGAAGATTTTAGTATCTTGAGAGTTTATCTGGGACAGGTTAAAGGGCACCCTTTTCTCATAATGGCAGTCATAATACGAGCAATTCACGAGTTTTTGACATCAAGTTATCATATAAGATTAAAAGGTTCAGATAATGACGAAGATATTCAGATCAATATGACCTCAACATACTTAAGGGTGAGAGGATACCTCTTTTCCTTTGATAGGAAGATCTTGAGATTGAACTCCAATTTTGACATTTACACAATTGACGAAGTTGTAATGAATTTGAGAGATAGAAGTTATTTTGAAATCTCCAAGTTCATTGAGCCACTAGAGTTCAAATACTTAATTGAGTGCTTTCTTCATCTAGACACTTTTATGGAGGCCAAATCTTTGAACACTATCATTAGACCCGACCATTACTTTTCCGAACCTTTAGTCGAGTTATCACAGTTGAAAAACCTTGACTTTTACTCGATAACTCCTCAGACTTATTCTTTTTTAAAACTTTTGTGCCGTTATTTACAGGATAAAACAACAGACTACGAATTTCTAGATAAGTTTTTCGTTAAAGAGTTGCAAAAGGCCATGAATTGTTTGAATAATTTTGCATATTTCAATGTGGTTTATGATACTTTTAGTAACGATTCACGGAAACAAGAAAACATTCGCAAAAGCTTTCAAAGTCAGTATGATGCCGGAAATTGGAGTTTCACAAAGTCAATTGATCTATACGATAAATCGCTGTCGATTTCTTTCAAGAAAATACTAGAGAATTATCCGTTTACAGAAGTTGATGAAGGACCAATAAAAACTGGTTGGATAATCAAACACAAAAAATTCAATACATATGCAATTGTATTGGGGAGAGTTTATACCATGACCATAGACAATCGTCATAACTACGGCCCACCGTTTTATTATCGAGTTTATACCACCCGAAAGACAATTGAATGCTTTAATGTGAGCTCTGTTTCAGTGATCGATTCAAGTACTGAAAATATAAAGGAACTCATTCCTTTCATCATCAAATCGTGTGGAGAAGATGTTTTGGGCAGTTTATTTTTCGACACGATTTGTCTCGAAGAAATACCCCGGTTTACTAGACAATTTTGTAGTAAGTAAATATATTATCAAATCGCGAATGTTCATGAATTTATTTAGCAAGAATCCTTATAGATTCTTTGAAGACTTACAATTGACCAATATGTTTTGTATAAAGCAAAGAGGATTAAGATCAACATCCATTGTACAGAAATACGTATCAAGAAGTCTCCAGACGCATACCAAAAATAACACAAAGGCACATCGCAATGTCATAGGAATTGACTTGGGAACCACCAACTCGGCAGTAGCTTTAGTTCAAGGTAAAGAAGCCAAAATATTGGAGAACAATGAAGGAGGTAGAACAACTCCATCGATTGTTGCATTTGACGAAAAAGATCCAAACAATGTTAAAACTTTGGTAGGACTTGCAGCAAAAAGACAGGCTGCCATTAATCCCCAGAATACTTTTTTTGCAACAAAAAGATTGATAGGAAGAAAGTTTCTGGAAAAGGAAGTACAGGAAGACTTGAACAATATCCCATATCAAATCATTCCAAATGAAAATGGCGAAGCATGGCTTGCAACTACAAAAGGAATGAAATTATCTCCATCTCAAATAAGCAGTTATGTGCTTCAAAACATGAAAAATATCGCTGATTCACACTTATCTGAGCCTGTAGATCACGCTGTGGTCACTGTTCCCGCATACTTCAATGATGCCCAAAGACAAGCTACCAAAGCAGCCGGGAAACTTGCAGGTTTAGAGGTTTTACGGGTAGTCAATGAGCCTACAGCAGCAGCTTTAGCTTATGGAATTGACCAAAGGCAAAAGGACGGAGTCATTGCCGTGTTTGATTTAGGTGGTGGAACTTTTGATATCTCTATTTTAGATATCGAAGATGGAGTGTTTGAAGTTAGAGCTACAAATGGTAATACACATTTGGGAGGTGAAGATTTTGATATTCTTTTATTGAATTATATTCTTGATACATTCAGGTTGGAAACAGGAATTGATTTACTGCATGATAGAATGGCTGTGCAAAGAATCAGAGAAGCTGCTGAAACTTGTAAGATTGAATTGAGTCATGTTAAGGAAACAGAGATTAATATCCCATTTATTAAAGATGACAAGCACGTAAAGCTCTCTTTAACTGAAGATGAATTGGATGATAGGTCACTTTACTTGATCAATAAAACCATCGACCCAGTAAGAAGATGTGTAAGGGATGCAGGCTTAAAAATGAAGGATATTGATGAGGTGATTTTAGTAGGTGGTATGACCAGAATGCCAAAGATCAGAAAAGTCGTTGAAGAAGTGTTCAATAAAAAACCTAATACTTCAGTCAATCCTGACGAAGCTGTTGCAATGGGTGCTGCCATTCAGGGTGCTGTTTTATCTGGACAAATCAAAAATGTGGTACTCTTGGATGTTACCCCATTATCTTTAGGTATTGAAACATATGGAGGTATTTTCAGTCCTTTGATCCCCCGGAACTCTGCTATTCCAATAAAGAAGGACCAGAATTTCTCAACTGCTGTTGATGGACAGACTGGAGTAGAAATTAAGGTTTACCAGGGAGAAAGAACTTTAGTCAAGGACAATAAGTTGATTGGACATTTCAAACTTTCGAATATCCCAGTAAGTCCAAAGGGTGTTCCTCAAATAGGTGTTACTTTTGAAATTGATGCTGATGGGATTATAAATGTAAGTGCAAGAGATAACACCAAATATTCAGAGGATCTGCCTCATTATGGTAAGGAAAATAGCGTATCCATCACTGTAGCTGGTGAGAATGAATTGACAGAAGAAGAAGTCAAAAGATTACTTGAAGAAAGTGCTCGTAATGCTAAGAAAGATCAAGAATTGAGACAACATATTGAAAATGCTACAAGAGCCGATGTTATTTGCTCTGATACTGATAATGCTCTTCTTCAATTTGGTGAGTTTATGGAACAAGATGAAAGGGATATTATCAACCAAATGGTCAAAGATTTAAGAGACAAAATCCATGATATCAGAGATAAAGGAATCATTCATGATCCTCAACAAATTAGGGATGAAGTTAACGAATTACAAAAAGTTTGTCTTGCAGCCATTCAAAGAGTTGCTATAAAGCAACAACAAAAGCAAAAGCAAGATCATAAACAATAATGAAAACTGTAGGTAGTATGTAAATAAAAATTTAAATTTATTCATTAAAGCGGGTTTTGGTTTGAAAATACTATACAGGATCTAAAATTATTCATCAGTTTGCATTCTATCATCATTAGTATCTTCATTTTCTGGGGCACCTTCTTCACCTTGTTGGCTTTCATCGGCATCATCATCATCTCTGTTAGCAGAATTAGATACAGAATCCAATTTATCAAGCCATTGTTGAACTTCTTCATCATCATATATGGTAAAGTTGGTATCTTTACCAACCACACTAACTGAAGTATTTTTTAAAGTCAATTCAACATCTTGTGATAAAGTATCTCTTAATGCATTTAAACCGTGTACTATCAATTCTTCAATTGAAGCCGAATCACGTATTTTTTCCAAGTTCCTTTCCAAATAAGTTCTAGCAGCTTGAGATCTAGCACCAATTGAAGCTCCATAGTATTCTAATACAGTACCAGAAGGTTGGAATTCATACAAATGAGGACCGGTTTCGTCATAACCAGAGACGAGTAAACCAACCCCATAAGGTCTAGAGCCATAAGATTGAGTATTTTCTTGAGCTTTATCGGCAATTGCTAAAACTGCTTTTGAAGTTGGTAAAGGTCTATTGAAAACCAATTTAGAATTCATAGCTTGTTTCCTCAAAAAATTGGATAAAACTCTAGCATCTGGAGCTAACCCAGCCAATGCAACTCCCATATGATTATCTATTTTGATTAATTTTTTTTGATAAGAACCCAATTCTTCAGCGTTTCTCTTTAACGCCACTAATACGACGTGTGATTTGGATGCAACACCAACGGCTGCACTACCTTGTTTAATAGCTTCCAATGCATATTCAACTTGAAATAATCTACCGGTTGGTGAATAAGTCACAGAATCGTTATCGTAATTGTTTCTAAACATTATTCACTTAAGTGTCTTTGAATCGCCACTCTGAATTTGAGGATTGAGAATTTATCGCGCATCAAAAAAATCCTGTATAATAACTTCAAAGTAATTTACTGGTGTTGATAATGTTCAGAGTTAATCAAGCAGGTTTGCTTAAAGGCTTTAATAGAAACATCTTGGGGTACAGAAATGGATCTGTGATTCAAATTGCTGGTATAACAAGAAATTACTCTGTGAAATTCCCGCAAAACTTGGAAGACTTGAACCATGAGAAACCATCATTGGGTCAGTTCAAAAATCCCCTTATCCATACATTCCTCATAGCGTCTTCAACTTACATGTTAATCCATGTATATGTTTTGTCACTTGAATACGAAGAAGAAAAGAAAAAATTGGCAGAAATTGAAAGTGATTTAGAAAATCAAATTCAATCGATTGTGGAAAAGAAGAAAGAATCTTTAGCTAGGAGATGGTACAACTTTTTGTGGAGAAAATAGATAGAGTGGTTTATAATGATCATATACATTACGTGCATTACTTTGGGATACATACAAGCCCTAATTTCTAAATCTGTTACTAAATTTGGCAAATTTAGCGGCCGTGGAACTTGACAAAATAGATTGTTGGTCAAAGCTTTTGTCAGAAGTATTGAAGCTGTCTTCGTTTCCCGACACATTGCTGGTATCTTCTTCCTCCTGAGTGAACATCTTGGCTATTAATTTTACCCCATCTTCATATCTCACTCTATCGAACTTTCTGGTTCTGAAGGATGGGTTTTTCTTGAAATCATCATAATTATCTAGCTTTAATAAATCTATCGATTGACGTAATTCGGAGAATGTCGATTGCAAAGAAACTGACCCCTCTTCAGTATCACTTTCTTGTTGAGACAAAGCACTAATAGATGATTCTAAATGCCTAACATCCAAGTCAAAATTATCAATGGCAGTTCTATTATATCCATCAGCCTCTTTCAACAAATTCAAGAAGTGTTGAGCAATGAAGTCGTAACTTCTAAATAAACCTAACGTTCTGAAGGTCAGGGGTAAATTGGAGAAAATTGAAGTAAATAAACTCTCCAAAAAAAGAGCAAAATCTTTGACCGAATAATTTGGCTCGGTATTGGCATGAGCTGGATACCAATCGTCGTATTCAACCATATCCAATAACTCATTAACTTTATCATCAACCATTTTAAATATAGAATCCTCCGCATCTTTTCTCAATTGAGTAAATAAGTCTTTCGATTTAAGGGTAAGAGTACCGTGAACATCCACATTATTTAAGCCGATTCCATTGTACAATTTAAGTCTTCTGTTAATCAACTTACCAAGTTCATAAAGACTGAAAAGGTAGTACTCAAAATTGGTGTAACTTTGTGATAAAACTTCCTTATTACTCGAATTCTTCGTTATGAACTCTCTCAAATCATAAACGATACCTGTGTTTTTCTCTTCTCCGAGAACCCTTTCGAATATCTGTTCAACTATTATATTGTTAAGTTCATTCAATTCATATCCGTAGTAGTCCTTAATGAATTGAATAACATCTTCCATAAGGGATCTTATACCCAAGCAGAAATGAACGTAATCTTCACTAAATGGAAAGCTTATTGGTAGAGACTTGACATTTCTAGGAGCAAACAGAGCATCTTCTTTATACCAACAAATCTTTGTGACACTTTCATAGTCTTTTTGGTCTTGAACCACCAAAGGCATGTAATGATCGGATTGAATTGAGGTAAGGAAATCATATCTGAATTGTTCTATAAGCTCTTGTGCCAAGTAATCTTTAAGCAAAATCACCAAAACGTCGTATAATTCCATGATACGGAATTCATTATTCTCCATTATTTGCATGAAATTTCCTACCATTGTTTTAAATCTATCCAATTCTTTCATGTTCAAAGAGTGTGTTTCAAGAAAGTGTATAAGAACAGGTTTCAATTTTGAAACATACGACTCCCATAAATCATCGGATTGCTTACTTCCACGAATTTCAAACTTAGTAGCCAAATTGATTTGTTTATCAATGACAAAAAAGGCACTTATCTTTCTCAAGTATTCGTCCAAGCTTCTTAAATCGTGAAATTCTGCAACTTGGTTGCCATTAAATCTGTTGTTGGTTATTGTCAGCGTCCTTACAGAGGAAGTGATAGGATATATCACCCTATTGTACTTTTTGAGCCATTCCTTGTTGTACTGTTTAGCTAAATCATCTCCTTCATTCAAGGTTTGATAAGCTAAAAGAGCATAGTAGACTGTTGATAAACTAATTTTCAATTCTTTATCATTCAAGATATTGTAATTCAATGCAGGATCTCTCATAGATATTTCTACAGGTGAATTAACCTTATGGGAAAGAAATATAGAGCCATTTTTTTCAACAGTCTCCGACCATTTATCTTGGATGTCTCTTAAATTCTCGTATAATCCAATTGCAATATCATCTAATTTTTTCTCCACATTAATTGTCAACCACTTACATAAATTTTCGAATGAGTCGTCTTTGATGGTTTTTCTAATTTGTGGAACAGAGTCGTAAATTTTCTTAGCAAAGCCAAAATTTTCAACTTTTGGCAAATGTATACTTGTTAATTCATCTAAAAGTTTCAATGCACTGAAATATTTATTCTGTTTGATCAATTCGTGGATTCTGTTGGTAATTTCCAATACTTGAATACATAAGTTGACAACAACTGTCGTTTCATGTATTTTGGCAGTCAATTCTCTGCTCTTAAGAAGAGCTTTCTTTTTTGCCACTAATTCATAAACTGATTTGTTGAGGAACAGACTGACTTGTTGTAATCCTTTGTTTAACTCTGTCGAATCTTCATGGATACCATCAATGGAATCGATACAAGAATTGATATCTTTTGTAGAACTTAAAGATAAATCAGCCAATTCTTCTTCTTTCTTAGAAACTATCCCATTTAAATTGGTTATAAGTTCAGCTAGTCCATTTGTTTTTAGCGCATCTTTTACTATAGGTGCTATACTTTCCAAGTAATCATCTGAATTCAAAGAGGTTTGGAAAATATCTTCATCACGAATCAATAAGTTCTCCAAAGGTGTCTTTTCATTGCTTTCGGATCCGTTTTTTGATAGCCCATGAACCACTTCAGGTCCACTATTATCTGCTATTGAAGGTGCCATGATCTGGATGAAACGAAAAGCGCGAGGGTTTTTCTTGCACAAACTCAAAATGAGATAAAGCTGAATGATTCCGAATCATATTTTAATTTTAGGAGAACCACATTCCGGTAAACTAAGAGTAACACAGCTCATACAAGGAGATACAAGTTTTGGTGAAGTAGACGAAAAGTCTCATAGTGGGATAATTGTAAAGACAAATTTAAGTACCAAATACTATTCTTCCCGATTGAACATTCTCATAGATGAATATCCTGATACAAGAGAGAAGTTCGAGGAAATCAAAAATGGGAAATCTTCAGAGTTAAATACACATTTCAAGGAATGGTTCAAAGAGTTCAAATCTCCAGAATGCAAGGAATTGCGAGATTGTCTTGATGGAATCATTTTTACCTTGAATCTAGATTCTCCTGATTATCCACAAATTAAGGAGCAGTTGGAGATGATTGGTGAACTAAGAGATATTTACGATGGAGATTCTTTCTTTCTTATCATGGGAATTTCAAAGGAGAGAATTGACTACTTAGAAGTGGAAGATTTGGTTATCGAAAATGGGTTGGAATTTGTGTATTACAATGAAACAGGAAAGAACTCATATGGAGATAAATATGGAAGAGATAGGATATTGGAAGTTTTGGAGACACACGAGTGGAAAAGCATGGACCTACATAATGAAAATTACAAAGAAAATAAAGTGAAGAAGATGAATACTTCTATGACAGAAGGACTACTTGACAATGACTATGACGATGAAGCTGATGCCGATTCTGAAATAAATGATAAAGAAGTGGACATAACTCATGTTTTAGAGAAGTTGAAACTTGCTAAAGAAGAGACGAAAGGTATAAAAGATGAAAAGGAAAAAGAAGAATACGTCAACAGTATCATTGAAGAATTGATCGATTATATTTGAGTGAAGTATATTGAATGTTATAGATTGATCTCAATAAATAACTCATTAATATCATCCTATAATTTGCTCTCTCTTGTAAGCAGATAACTTATATCGTAGCCAGGTGTAAAATAACACTCTTGTGTGTCTTCACCTTCTACCCCGTTTTCGTGAATGAAAACTGCAAAGTCAATATGAGGAATGTTCTGGTCAATAACCACCATAGGAGCATGCCAGGTTCCAGCCCCATATGTAATGGATTGATTACCCTTACAAATAAATGCTTTGATTTCTGTTGGATTTGGGAGTTTCTCTGGACTTTCTTCGTCAGTATTAGCAACTATAACAAGGAATGAAACTTTGCTAAGGTCTTGTCCCATAGGTATGAATGTCTGGGTGCTGAATGGGTGTCTTTCCAACACCGTACTTCTGTATACTTTTTTTGAATTCCCTTTTTCAGATATCAAATGCTTTGGTGCAGAACACCGAAAAATATTCCAATTGGCAGTTGCAGGTTTTTTACTGGGACAATTAGCATAATTATTGATTATGGGTGCAACTTTATGGAGTTTCTGAGCAGTTCCGTAATTTGCAGCGGAAGTTTTGGCACTTTTAATTTGGTGGTCGGCACTGAGAACCCCACCATACTCCTTGAAGTTTTCTGGGGTCAAAGGAACTGCTTCTATCGTCTTTTTATCCAAGAATTCAAATGTCTTTAATACCATGTTGATCTCTTATCGCAAAATCTTATCGTGCGGAGATCTGCGAAGATTTTCCCTATTTACCTAGACAAGTCAAAATGAAGGTTACTTAAAAAACTAACGGGATTCCATCCTCCAAAATGATCAATTGAATCCGTACATATTTGTAGCTCTCATTCTCCCTAAAGTTTGACATAATTTCAATATAACTTCAACAAACCGGTGATAGTACCAAATAAGATCACTCGAGATGTTTTAATGACAATTTTTGCATGTTTGTTCAGCTTTGATTCGTATGTGGTTTTTTTCTTGTCTTAAGCATGCATAAATTGTATTTTTATAAAATCTTTTCTTTCTTGCCAAACATTTTTCGCAGCCATGAAATCAATCTGTGAAATTCAAAATATAGGCTATTTTACTGGTCTATTTGACAAAAAACCTATTATTTAAAGTAAAAAATCGAAAAAATCCTTACAGACCCCAGTTGTATATATGAATGAAAAAATTTGAAAAACACATCCTTGAATGACTATTAGATTGTTCGAAGGCTTATTTTTCAAATTTTCATTCTCATGAGTCTACTTATGTATAGAAAAGATGCAAAAAAACCCTTCCAAAAATAAGCTAATTTCGATCCATTGATTAAAAATGAACCATAATGCCAGAAGGTGTGACTGTAGAGCTAAGCTCGCTTTACGTCCGGTAACAGGGTGAATGATTTCCTCAATAATCATATTGAGCCTACGGTTTTCAAATTATTTTATATCATTAATCGTAACTACGTACCTATTCAAACATGTTCCCACAGAATATCTTCTCAGATCCCAAGCTCCTGTTTATGCAATTTTTCAATAGTCTTGAATGCTCTCTTGCTATCTCAGATAAATCAGAAGAGTATCCCTCCTTGAAGAGAAGAAGCAAACCCACAATATTTTCTTTTGAACTAACAGAGTCAAGAACTCCAGCCATGGTATTGATATTCTTATCCAAGTTCTCTCTAGTAAACGAGGTTCCTGAAAGCACTGTCATTTCTTCTTTAATTCGTTGAAGATATTTGTATCCATCTTCTTTGCTGGGTGAATAGTATGAACTTCCACTGCTAGTAGATTCCGCCCCACATTTCTTGAAGACATAACACCACAAAATTATTAACATATGACTTATCATTTGCTTCCTGTAAATGCATCTGTCTTCAGGGGGATTATAGGGTACTGCTTGTTTGTTGGTGTCATCAAAGAGCAAATCAATCAAATAGCAGTAAATAAATGTCACTGCTCTTTTTCCCTGTAAACTGTTTGCCCAACTGGAGATTCTTGCAGATACAGCTTCGTTTTCCTTCTCGTTGAATTCAACATTCATACGGCCTGGTGCTCCCACATAAACCATAAAATCATAGTGCTTCATCTGGGTATAGGCTTCATAAAGTTCACGTAAAGGAAGAGCAAAAGTATCATACCATCCACGCTCAACTCTGCTATTTGGAACAGAGCATTGTAAATCCCAAAAGTAAAATGCCTCTTCAATCTTGTCTTGCCAAAGATTCTTTACAGATTTTAATTCAGGGATAGCAAATTCAAACTCTCTATCCTTGACCTCAAAAGATAATGCTATTAGACCGGAAAGAATGATCATTTTGCCAAAATGTCGAGTCTTCACAGGTTTTTTATGTAAGATACTTTTGATAGCTCCCAACAAAGTCATAGGGACATTTAAGCAATTTTCACTGTAAGTTCCCGATCTCCAAAACTTTTCATTACATGGTAAAGTGGGTTTTACATCATGTAGGTCTATATCCATATCGTGACCAAAAACAACGGCATTTATGGTTTCTAAATAGAAAGTGACCAAAGCACATCTTTTCATTGATTCCTCTTCTATCCATTTTTCCCATTGGTTTTTATCAGCATAAGGCAGAATACTCATAGAATTGTTATTTTCAGTTATAGAGCTGGTGTATTTAGACCAAGGATCACCGCCAAACATGGGACTTCTTTTGAGCATCTGGATAGAAAGACCCCTATGTAAATTTGCCCTTTCATGCAAATCTCTTGATGAACAGCATATTTCATATGTTTCTAGTAACACCAAAGATTGTAAGACCCAAAGTTTTGGTGGAGGTTTAAATTCCTTTGATTTGTAAATTGCCCATCTAAGAGGAACTGCAATACTATCAGAAAATCTAGCTGCTTTTTTGTGAACATCTGATCTGAAAGTACTAGAAACGTATGCACCAATCATTAACATTGATAATAAAAGGATTGGATGGCTTTTTCTAGTGGAGAAAGATGGCATGTTTAATATTGGGAATTGTGGGTGATAATATTTCCAATAGTTTTCTAGATAGTATTGTAATTCTTCTTTTTTGAACTCTTCTTGGAATCTAATTGAGGGTAATTCATCTTCTAGGGTCTCCATTATGGAATTGTTAATTATTATTTGATCATTACTGAAAGGAAAATTGGGGATTTGTGCATCTCTAGGCTTTTGAGACTCTATAGGAGACAAAGAATCCATTGAAGATAATCTCCTTGACTTGAAAGGATATTCAAATTCTTCCAATCCAGGGAAGTCTAGACTTTCATTAGGGGATATTGTCAATCCACTTATTACAGAAGAAGTTTCTGGAGTTGCATCGATACCTCCAAACAACCATTTTATCAATTCGTCCGAAGACACCAAATCGTCTATTGAAGCACCAAAAGGATCATTCATTTGTTGGGAATTTTGAGAATCAAATTGGTTATTCTCAGAGGCCATGATGTTATCCAACAAATTAGATGCATCGACATCAACACCTTCCCCATGATTGTTTTTCAAATCAACTTTCGAGTCAACTTTGGGGGATGTAATATCTAATTGTTTTTCACCTGGAAAAGCATTTCTATTTGATCCAACAACATTAGTTTCATCCACATATACAAATTTTATTGGTTTATTGATGGATTTGATTGTTTTATTCTTTGATACCTTTTGAGAGGGATCACTCTTATTCTCGTGTTGCAGCTTTATATGTCTTTTACAAACATCATTCCTAACGAAAGTTTTACCACAATTGGGCCAATTGCATTTATACCTTGGAGTTCCCTCATGATTTAAACTATGCCTTACCAAATGATCAGGCCTAGAGAATGATTTTCTACAAGAGGGTACATCACATACATATCGATTCTCAATAGAAGGACTCACTTCATTATTGTTCTCAAGTAAAGACATTGTCTAGTCTGAGAAAAAGAGTTCATGAACGTTGTCCCCGAATTACTCAACCTATTTTTTGCGGGGGTATTACGATAAGATTATCCTTGATGCGCATGTGGGGGAGAGTTACTTAATTAGGCAACACATCCCCAGATTTGAAAGTGCCTTCATGATTTCTTATAAATTTGCAACATCCCCTTATCTTAATAGGGTATTTTAAAATGACTGCTTCAGACTTCAGGTTTGTATATGATTGATATATAAGCTTAACGTCATACTAACATTCAATAGAAAAGTTTTGGTTACTGGTGGAACTGGGTTCATTGGAGCTCATATAGTTGATGATCTTTTGGCCTTGGGAATTGGTGTTAGACTTGCCTCAAGATCACTCAAAAAGGCTAACCAGTTTATTGAAGTAAGGAAGGATAAGAAACACCTATTAGAGGCTGTTCAAATAAAAGATTTCTCTGATATTTCAGAAGCAGAAAATCCTTTTATTGAAGCTGTAAAAGGTGTAGATGGGATCATTCACACGGCAAGTCCTTTAGATTACTCTGCTAAAAACGTTGAAGAAGAATTGATAAAACCAGCTATTAAAGGTGTTAGGCTTGTTTTTGAAGCTGCTATAACTGAGCCTAATATCAAAAGAATTGTTTTGACATCTTCTTTTGCTTCCGTTATGGATGTTTCAAGAGGTCCTGGTCCTGGATTTACTTATACCGGAGAAGATTGGAATCCTCTTTCATACAAAGAATCTATCGAGGCTGATCCAATTATTGCCTATAGAGGTTCTAAAAAATTTGCCGAGTTAGAAGCATGGGATTTTTTGAAACAGAAGAAACCATCTTTTGATTTAGTAACTTTCTGTCCTCCCATGACTTTTGGCCCAGTTGTTCATCCTGTAGATTATGTTGAGGATTTGAACCTTTCCAATGCCAATCTTTGGAATATCTATAAAGGTGTTTCACCTTTACCGGTCTCAAGAGTTCCGGTCTGGATAGATGTAAGAGATTTGGCATTAGCTCATGTAAGATCTTTAATTATCGATAAAGTTGGAAACAGAAGATATGTCCCTTCTTCACCTGAGAAATTCTCATATAATTTAGTTGCAAAAATTTTACAAGACAAAAATTTAGGTAGCAATATCACTGAAAAGATTTCAGAGGAAGGATTGGTCCCTGAAGGATATGATTTAGATTATAAATCGATTGAGAAAGATCTAGATATAACCTTCCATTCTTTTAAAGATTGCATCGTGGATTCGATTAAACAATTTCAATCAATTCCTTCCCGTAATTCATAGATTCAATATAATGCTCCCAATCATAAAACACCCTCTTACACGTAATTATTCGAATACAACTTCTCAAACTATCGCCCACCCATGGGCAACTTCCTATTATAGATTCACCCCACAAGAAATTTACGCGCCAAACTTCCCTAATAGGTTCTTGCCCCACTCTCGAGATCTGCGCCAGATGAGAATATGGGGTAAAAAATTAGGTATCGTAATTTCGCAGATGCGTAAGCCTAATACGGAACTGGCGATATAACGGGGGGAGGGTTTTCGCAGATTCTCTACCCCCACCCCCACAAGTTCAAAATGTCTAATTAAGTAATAAACTCCACTTGATCGAAAGGCTGTATCTCCTCAAGACATTATCGCTGGTTTGTTCTATAAGTATACCCTTTATTGCAACTAAATCATGCATTAAAAAAGGTTCAATAATGAAAAAATATTTTGGATTAACAGGAAGACCTTTGATTTCACTTATCACTGTAGCCAATGGGTTATCCATGGGTTGGTTTGGTTATGATCAAGGTGTTTTTTCCGGGGTATTGATTGCTGAAGATTTCCTCGAGCACTTCCCCAAGATTAAAGAGGATCATAATGTATCGGGAATAACATCAAGTTGCTTTTCCTTGGGTGCTTTTCTAGGGGCTATTTGTGCTTTCACATTTGGTGAAAAAATTGGAAGGAGAAAGACCATTTTATTGGGTTCTACCTTTAATACCATTGGGGCTATCTTACAAATTGCTTCTTTCCATCTTCCAATGTTAATTATCGGTAGAATAATAAATGGTTTTGGTATGGGAATGACTTCGTCTACTTGTCCAATTTATCAAGCAGAATCAACAAAAGCGAAATATAGGGGAAGATTGGTTGTGATAGGATCAGTCTCCAATACTGCAGCTTATATGTTATCAAATTGGATGAATTATGGGCTTTATTTCAAATCTGGTCCTTTGGAATGGAGATTCCCTTTGGCTTTTCAATTGGTTTTCCCTTTAGTTTCTGTTCCAATCATTCTCTTCGCTCCTGAAAGCCCACGTTGGTTGATTAACCAGGGTAGACTAGAAGAAGGATTTCAAACTATAGCTGCTCTTTGGGGTAAAAAACTTTCTATTGAAGATGAAGTAGTAAAAGCTGAATACTACAGTATTATTGCTGCCCTTGAGGAGGAACGTAATGGACAAGTTCCATTGAAGAAAGTTTTGACTGGTAAAGATCAACACAAGAACTTGAGAAGAGTGATTTTAGGTATGGGAACTCAATTCATGCAACAATTTACGGGTGTGAATGCTCTTGGATACTATATGCCTACGATTTTATCTGTTCAATTAAACTTCAGTAAAGAAACATCAAAATTATTGAGTGCCTGTAATGCTACATCTTATTTTGGTGCAGCATTGGTTTGTCTTATTCTTATTGATAGAGTTGGTAGAAGAATAATGATGCTTTATGGTTCTATTGGATGTTGTATTACATACATTATTGCTGCAGTTGCCATGAAAGTTGCTGAAACCAGATTAACTTACGAAATGGGAGCTTTGACGGTGTCCATGTTCTTCATTTATTACGTGATATATGGTACCAGTTATGCTAAAGTTCCATGGGTTTACAGTTCTGAAATTAACTCTATTGGTTGGAGAACAAGAGGTGCAGCAGCAGCCACAGCTACCAACTGGATTTGTGGATTCTGTATCACACAATATACTGATGTAGCTGTTAATAATATGGGATGGGGATTCTATTTATTATTTGCTATAATAGTCTTATGTTATTTCCCAGTTGTGTGGTTTTTCTACCCCGAAACATCCAAGCGTACTTTGGAAGATATCAACTACATGTTTGATAAATATGATACTCTCTTCCTTGGTAAGCACAAAGAATTGAGACAACGTTCTAGACCTGATGTTTTCATCAATGCTGAAATTGAAAGAATCAATGCGGTCAAGCTTTCAAATCTCGATAATGATGATATAAAAGTGGATGTGGATCATGTTGATTCGAAAAGTGGTGAATCTGTTTAAATAATGTAGGTGTAATTGTTTAATATATGGAGTAAAAAATTTGAATTCATGAATTGAATAAATCACTGAATGAAGTGACAGAGTAGAAAGTTGGAGTAAAGCTTTTTAATTCATTGCATATAATGGATATATTTTATGACAACTAACACTATAAACTGTTTTCGACTGACAACAATTGATTGAAAACTGGAAGATACTTGTTCCAAACATCCATGCTGATTTCTTGATTCAAAGGAGGTCTTCCATAAACAATTTTGCCCAATCCCAACACATGATGGATTCCATATTTAATCCCTAAAATATTTAAAACTGCAGTCATCTCATTAACAGAAGTTACCAAGCCTTGAAGCCTCTTAGCCTCCTCATAATTTCCTTTCTCATAATTCTCATAAATATTCACCATGGCCTTCGGGAAAAGATTAGATAACCCATCAATACTTCCCTCAGCTCCAACAGAAAGACCAGGAACTAAAACTTGACCTACACCAGCTAAGACTCTGAAATTATTTGCTTTCAACTTTTCACTTTGTCCTAACAAAGTGTAGAGTGGGAAATTGTAGTGAGTCAATTTGCAGCCCACAATATTGGGATGTTCAGATAATGCTAAGTATGAATCATAGGTCAAGTCTATTCCATTTTGAACCCCAGGATAATTGTAAATTATTATTGGAAGCGCTGAACCATTAGCAACTGTGTTGAACCAGTCAATTATTCCTTGTTGTTTGGTCAAAGTAGTTCCAAAATATCCTGGAACCAATAAAACAGCATAATTAGCACCTTTTTCCTTTAATTCAAATATATCATCCAAGATTTCTGAGATGCAAACACCTGGTACACCTGCTAGAACAACAAAGTCTTCTGGTACATTATCTCTTATCAATTTCACCAATTGGTGTCTCTCCTTTTTTGAGATGTGGACAGCCTCTCCGTTCGAGCCTCCTACTAAAATTCCCGAGACTCCACCGCTTCTTATATAATCCAAATGTTTCAATTGAGCTTCAAGATCGAGTGAGTATTGTTCATCATCATTGAAGAAAGTAGGAAGTGGTGTATATATGCCTTTTGGAGGAAGTGGATTTGACATTGATTCAGATTTTAAGCGGGTACATTGGATGTTACCTTGATCTTATAATAATTTGAGAATGGGGATTACTTAAATAGGAAGACACACATGTGGGGGAAGATAACGTATTTGTGCATATATTTTCTACTTAATTATTGAAAGAGATGTTCACCACCCTTAGGAGCCTTTTTGATTTCTTCTCCTATTTCTGATGTCCAAAATGTACCATTTGGATAAATGTATTTCTCAATTGCACCCGGAACATATCCAATAGAATATCCTGGATCTAATGGAGTAACGTAGTGACCATCCTTTATAGCACAAGGATGAGCAAGATTCTCTCTGAAACTATCAGCAGCTTCAAGCATTGATTTGTTGCCACTAATTGCAACATAATCAATGGTACTTAAGTGAGACGTTAATTCAGTTAATCCCATCGCACCATTATGAGGCACACAAGGAACACCAAACTTCAATGCCATCAACATGACTGCCAAACATTCATTGACACCTGCGAGTCTTACGGCATCAATTTGACAAACATCAATTGCATCAGCTTGTAATAATTGTTTGAAAATAACTCTATTTGCAGCCATTTCACCAGTTGCAACACCGACCGAATATGGTTTCAAAGCTTTTCTAATAGCAGCATGTCCAAGAATATCATCAGGACTAGTAGGTTCTTCAATAAAAACGGGTTTGAATTTAACCAATTCTTTCATCCATTCAATTGCTTCTGGAACAGACCAAACTTGATTAGCATCAAGCATGATCTCATATTCATTATCGTAGCCAATGATTTCACGTACTGCTTGCAACCTTTCTTTATCAGCTTCAATATCACTACCAACCTTGAATTTAAAAATCTTAAAGCCCTCATCGATGGTTTCTTGGAGAACTTTTTTCATTTTATCT
Source organism: Yamadazyma ubonensis (assembly GCA_030572075.1). NCBI lineage: Eukaryota > Fungi > Ascomycota > Pichiomycetes > Serinales > Debaryomycetaceae > Yamadazyma > Yamadazyma ubonensis. The sequence continues at coordinate 1,039,089 of JAJLZG010000002.1, read as the reverse complement.
CCACTAAATGCTAACCAACCAGCACTGGTGGTATAAGCAGGAACAGCAACGTTATCAAGAGCTTCCTTCAATCTGCTTTCTTTACCTATCTGAGTCTTTTTTAACATTTGAATAGCTTCATCTGGTGTAATCACATCTGTGATGTAACGGAAATCGATACACTTAACAATTTCTTCTGGTGTCATATCTACGACAATCTTCCAAACGGGACGGTTTGTTGCTTTACCCCATAAATCCCAAATAGCATTCATAACTGCAGCAGTGGCTAAATGAGGGATACTCTTTTCGGGTCCAATCCAACGATATTGAGAATCAGAGACCATATATCTCCAGGTTTTACCCATATTTTCCACCAAACTACCCAAAGTCATACCAACAACTCTTTCAGCAAATGGCTCAATTGCAGCACAAACTAGCTCACTTCCTCTTCCATTACTAAAAGCCATTCCTTCACCTATAAGATCTGAATCAGAAGTGATAAGCTGCAAGTATGGATGCGATCCATTTGTTCCAACGTGCATGGCATCACTACCAATTCCAACAAGACTTGTAGGAAACCTTATATCGTAAATCTTATATCCAGTAATAACTATCTTATCCAATGACATAATTGAGGTAATCTGGATCCTGGAGAGGCTCTCCAAGTTTTATAGCATTCGTATTCCGCTATTGTGCGAATTCCGAATGTGGGGGGATTTCTCGATAAAGAAAAAATGGTACAGATGGGGGAAATGCCCCATGGGGTAAGACGAGAAATATGGGGGGCATAAATTAAATGCATTAAAGGTGGGTGGTTTCCCCAAACTTGTATAAACAAAAATGGTATACCCAGAAACATTCGAAGGCTATGCAGTCCATGACACCACCAAGTGGAGTACGGTCAAGAAAATTGAATACACCCCAAAACCCTTTGGAGATAAAGATATTGATATTAAAATCGTAGCATGTGGTGTATGTGGAAGTGATGTCCACTGTGTCAGAGGTGGATGGGAAAAACCCAACTTACCTGTAATCCCTGGTCATGAGATTGTGGGGACGGTTGTTAGGAAGGGAAAAGATGTTGACTCGCTGGTAAAGGTTGGAGATCGTGTAGGTGTTGGTGCCCAGGTTTGGTCATGTTTAGAATGTGATACATGTTTAGAAGGAAATGAAACTTATTGTCCAGATTGGGTCGATACCTATAATGATTTCTACCCTGATGGCTCCAAGTCTTGGGGTGGGTACTCTTCTCATGTTAGAGTCCACGAACATTATGTTTTTCCTATACCAGAAGAATTGGGGACTAATGATGTGGCTCCAATGTTATGTGCTGGTATCACTACCTATTCACCATTGGTAAGAAATGGAGCTGGCCCAGGTAAAAAAGTTGGTATTATTGGCATTGGTGGCTTGGGGCACTTCGCAATTATGTTTGCTAGAGCCTTGGGTGCGGAAGTTTTCACTTTCTCGAGAACATCAAGCAAGAGGGATGATGCTTTCAAGTTGGGAACTGATCATTACATTGCTACTCATGAAGATGAAGATTGGGACAAAAAATATGCAAGAAAATTGGATCTAATCATTTCCTGTGGAAATTCATCAAAAAATTTTGATTTGAATGGCTACCTTCGTTGTCTTCGTGTCCATGGCAAAATCGTTAGCGTTGGATTACCAGAGGAACCGTTCACTGTTAGTCCTGGTGATTTCATTAAGAACGGATCATTGTTGGGTTCTTCTCATTTAGGTAGTAGAACAGAAATGTTAGATATGTTACAATTGGCTGCGAAAAGTAACATTAAGACCTGGCACGAGGAGATTAAAGTCGGGAAAGAGGGAATTGCCGAAGCTTTAACTAGATGCAATAATAACGATATACGTTACAGATTTGTCTTGACTGATTACGAAAACGAATTTAGTTAAAAATATATTATACCATAAAACCGGGCTATCTCCACAAATCATCTCTATTTCCTTAAACTCTTGAATTCAACCTTAATCCCGCTAAAGAAATTCTAGCACCTATATAACACAAAGTTCCCACTATACAAAGGGCAGATACCACTAAAACAAAATGATCGTACTCTTTAACTTGTCCATTTTTAATAATAGCAGCCCCAATAGGAAGACCTACCAAGTTACCAATACTCAAAAAGAAAGTAAGAATCCCGTAACGCTCCCCAAACTCCGAAACCTTTGTTATTTGTGCCACACAAGTTGGAATCATCCCAAATACCAGGCCCAGGAAGAAACCACCTATTGAGGCAAACACGTATAGAGCACGAAGACTGTGTCCAAAAGCATACCAAATCACAAGAAAACAAAAGTCTAATCCAATCAACATACCAATACTGACGTTGAATTTACCTAAGATATCTGACAAATATCCTGGCAATATACGACCAAAAATACTTGCAGCATTCCATACAGTCAACAAAATATACCCTGTTGACTCTGATATGCCTTGTGCCATTGCATAGGTAATGAAATATGTTAAAGTCAACATCAAAGACAATTCTGCGCAGAAAGACCCAGAAATTGTCAAAATGAATGTGAGGTCATTATGCTTCTTGAAAATTTTTTTTATCTTAGTATAAGCTTTTTTTACTGTAAAAGGGGTATCACTCCTGGGAGAGCTTTCACGACGTATCCTTTCTTTTGACAAAAAAATAGATATTATCATAAATGCAGAACAAATAAAGGCAAGTATTCTCATAGCCCATACAAAACCATATTTCTCGAAAGCATATCTTAAAAATAAGGGGAAGGCAAGACCACCAACAGAACCTCCACTAATGACTATTCCTGTCATAAGACCCCTTTTACGAAGAAACCAATGGTTAACCACTCCCATGAGAGGTGTGAGTCCAGTCCCGTTACCAACTCCCAAACTGATAAAACTCAAAATAAATTGCCAAACTTTAGTACTGTTAGCTACACCCATAAGACCAGCAAATATACAACATGTAGATACAATAAGGATTTGTCTAGAACCTTTAAAATCAAAAATTGGACCAGTTACCATTCCTAAAGCATATGCCAAAGACAAATAAATGGAAAAAATCCATGATATAGACAACGCATTTAGGTGTGCTAATTGATGGGATGAAACATATGCTTGAACTGAACCAATAGAGTTTACGGTCCCAAAACAAGCAACAGCTCCAGAGAAGGAACCTAAAATCACCAAATATGCTTGTAGTCCACCATCTGGGTATTTGATTTCATCTTTATCAATAATGTTCGTGACTTCTCTTAAATCCTCTTCTACAAAGCTTTGTAATGGCTTATTGGAAGTACCATGTTCAGCTGTTATAATGGAATTGCTGAACGAAGTAATAGTCTCTAGCTCTATTTGATCGCTCATCACTTTTTGAAAAGTTCAATCCGCACTTTCTGATCCGAAATGTACTACTTTCATCATAATGGCCTAGAGAAAAATAAAAACTAGTCTTAAAGAGGTACAAAACTGAAATAGAGCTAGAATGATGAGTTTCACCAGCCATGAACTGGAAAAAGCAAGCTTCTGATACAAGTAAAGAAGAACAAAAAAAAAACACTCCGCGACGGGGAATTGAACCCCGGTCCCCCGCGCGACAAGCGGGGATTCTAGCCACTAAACTATCACGGATTTCTTGTTAAAGTTTTTTTCGGATTCAAATACCAGTTGTGCAAAATACGAAAAATTGTAGCACGGCTTCCACTTCATTAGGTATTTCATAACTTGTAAATTTTCATATTTAATACATGACTAATTTTAATATTAATAATATTTCTCAAATAAGTGTTTTTAATAAGGTTTATATTTTCAGGTTCGGATCATTTAACCATCTTGAATACCCCACCCAAGATTTAGTATGACAACTAGTGACCGAGTTTTCCGACAGTAAGGAAAACAAGAATTGAATAATCTTGCTAGCAAGGTTCCTAGTCGAAAAAAAGACAAAACAATTTGAGAATAGTACCCAAATATGTCTTTGCTAGGGATATCTGAACTAAAAAAACACAGAAAAGTCAATTCAGTGTCACGCATTTGTTAAGAAAGCACGTTAAGAAAGTATGATATATAGAAAGGCAGCTAATAGAAAAAGAGAACAAAAGTAAATATGAACGCTTTTTGTTTTCTTTCTTCCAGTTGTATTTAGAAAGAGTACACACTTTACATGCAAACTTCCACTCCCAAATCGTCAAAGCTAGTATGCTTTAATATTTTGCTTATGAGGCTACTATTAATTTAGACATAATTAATTGGAACAAAACAGCTAATCTGAAGTCAAAAGTTTCATTTATTTGATTAGTACCAGATAATCGAGACTACAAGGTTTAAATCATTGAGATTTTCCTTTAGTGCACGTATTACTCGTATTTAATTTTTATAGTTAAACAAATGAAAGAAGATAAAAGACATCAGATCTCATGGCTCGAAATAGTGTGATAAGATACTTAAAACTTTAATGTCGGTGCTTTGCTTGGTGCTTAGTTATAGTTCTGATTTCCATATGCTTAATATACTCAAAAACTCAATCAATATTTAATAATATTTCAGTTGAATAAATTATTCTCCTTCACTATGTATTTTGATATTTGTGTGAATTTTCTAAATCCTGCTGATCCTATAAAACAACAATAACATATTCTTCTAAAAATCGTAAAAAAATCACCATCAGCTAATTTCCTAGATACCATTATATGATATTCTTTATCCTTAAATCCCTACACTCTATCAACTATAATTCATCTATTATTATAGCGGTCGTGCGCTGTTTGGTTTCTCGCCGCCGCTCTTATCCGACCCTGCGCAAGCTTAAATCCGCGTCACTCGCACCCGCGTAATGTTCTATTGTATGCCCACCTTTAATATATAAGCTCTCCTTCATCTAATTATTGAATTAAATGTACAACGGAGTATTGTAAGGAGTTGAGTAGCCTTGTTGTTACGATCTTCTGAGATTAAGCTTCAGTTGTCCGATTTGTTTGTGTTTTACACAATCTCCCCTTGGTATTAGTCGACAGGAGTTGACTGGTATTTAGAGGAGAAAAATCTTAAGCCTGTGAATGTCCGGGTAATGTATAGTTGTTGGTGGTGGACTTGGTGGTGGTATTGGCAGCAGTACTGAGGTATTTGCAGCCATTTTTTTCAGTATATGAGTGGGTCGTGCGCAGTTCATAAAGTGAGTGGTTGACAAAATTTTCCAAATTCCAAAAGTTCAAAATTTCAAAAACACTCTTGGATACTGGTGCGTGTAGCTGGCGCTGAAAAAAAAGTTTCACGACCGTTTAAGGTGATACAGTAGTGGTAGTTGAAGGCATTGCAGCCATTGTTTTAGTTTTGAACAAAAAACATTCTGGACGGCAGCATTGTTGGTGCAAATATAGGGCGAACTTGGAATGGAGACGCTGGGTCGTGGCGGTACGCAGCGCGAAAAAAAAAAAGATTGCAGCACGAGAGTTTCGCGTATGGTCTCCCACTACACTACTCGGTCTCGCTCTTAGCAGCTTAACTACAGTTGATCGGACGGGAAACGGTGCTTTCTGCTAGATATGGCCGCAACCGAAATACTCACTTTTTCAGTGGTACATATGCTTCGGTGCGGGCGGCGGGGGGGCTCTTCACCAAATAACAAGGGGATTCGTACGAGGTCGTGTAATACACATGTAGGGCTACGATGCTACGAAGACTACAAGAGGACAGAGGAGAACGGAGAGGTGGAGGAGAGTGGAGGAGGGGAGAGTGGAGAGAAAAAGAGAGAAGGTGGAGAGTGCAGGGCCAGTAGAAGGTGGAAGGTGGGAGGTGGGGAGAGTGGTGGTGGAGAGTGCAGTGCAGTCCAGGGAAAGAACAAGGTGGTTGGAAGAAAAAAATTCGTGTTTGTTTTGATGGATGACGATGGAATGTGGATGGGTTAAAAAAGTGAGACGCGCACATAGTCAGGATATTGGAAAATGTGGGTGGGGCCTAGGAGGAGTGGCGGGTAGGAAAGAATTAGCTAGTTGTGACTAGAGAGATGGCTATAGTACAGGAGTGTAGTTTGGAGAGCGAAAGTGGAGGAATAAAAATAAAAATGGTAAGGAAATAGATGGGATTTTGAGAATTTGCAGCCGAAATAGAAAAATCCATATAAAAAGAAATTGACAAGATAAGTGACTGGAAAGACATCAGAGGTGATGAGATAGCATCAGAAAGGGTATGGGAGGAGTTTTATGGGAATACAAGAGATAAAAAAATAATGTAAAATAATATTGAAATGAATATATAGGTGAGCATACTTTAACGAAATTGAGATTGGTTAAAGTGTGAAAGTCACAAATCCAAAGGTATAGCGAATAAAATCCTAAAAAATCCTAAAAAATACAAGAGTGGTATGAGAGTAAAGAGCCAAGACCAGATAAGGGGGAAGATGCAAAAAAAGTAGAAAAAGAAGGAAACTAGTTGCCCAGAGGAAGACAATTATGAGCAGTAAAGTAAGATAGAATAGGCGACCAACAGAGAAGCGAAAAATCGGCAAAAAATATGGACAAGGCATGGGATGACCGTGAGAGTATAGTGAGACAAGGACAGGAGACATCGGCGACAAAAAGAAAAAATGCAGAAAAGACATACATGGGAGAGACAGGAGACGTGTGGGAACAAGAAATGGGAGTCAAAACATGTGTTTAGGGAAAACAGCTTTTTTTGAGAGATGAGAGATTGGCGGTGATCAGCGATGAAAATGCAAGGTCTAAAAGATTTGGATGCGCGTATGCACGAAAAAAGGGCTGCTGAGAAGCGTGCAAAAAAAGATCTGTGTGATAAGGGAGAGAGAGTGCGCACAAAATGAGATAGAATTTCTTACACCGCACTCAAGTGATGTGTATTTTCTGGTGAGAAAATTCCTTTTATGAAGAGTGAGAACACCTATTGGGAAACCAATGGGTGAGACAACTCCTCAAGTGATGTGTAAGTTTGCAGTTTACTGTAAATGAGCATATCTCTAAGGCCACGCTGATCAGTGGGGAGAGTTTTATGGAGAACGACAAGTTCACCATTGCTTTATACGCTGAATCAGCAAGGGTTATCTCAGCGCGACGACTTAGTCGAAGCAAAGAGTAGCCTGAACAGACTTATTCCAGATATCAAACGATTCTGTGAGTAAGCGCTGAAGGATTTAGTGGATTACTAGCCGATGGCAAGTGTTTACTGAAAACTAAATCGGGGGTCTGCCACGATGAATAGCCTGAGAAATCAGTGATTCGTTGTGTGTAACCTCCTCCAAGGTTGGTTATGTCGAAGTTGTGATGCGTAAGTATTGCAAAGTTCGGCGGACATCATACCAGAGGAAATCAAAGGGAGCTAAATGGATGTAGTATCATTGGTTTGTATCATTAAAACGGTACAAATTGGTGATCTATCAATTTTTGAAAAATTTATTTTTTGAAAATTGCGATTAAGAATAACTTCAGCGGTTCTGTGCTTCGGCGCAGAGGCGTGTAGTCCTTCGGGGCTTCAAGATAGTTATCTGGTTGATCCTGCCAGTTGCCATATGCTTGTCTCAAAGATTAAGCCATGCATGTCTAAGTATAAGCAATTTATACAGTGAAACTGCGAATGGCTCATTAAATCAGTTATCGTTTATTTGATAGTGCTTTACTACTCGGATACCCGTGGTAATTCTAGAGCTAATACGTGCTAACAACCCCGACCTCTGGAAGGGGTGTACTTATTAGATAAAAAATCAACGTCTTCGGACTTTTTGATGATTCATAATAATTTTTCGAATCGCATGGCCTTGTGCTGGCGATGGTTCATTCAAATTTCTGCCCTATCAACTTTCGATGGTAGGATAGTGGCCTACCATGGTTGCAACGGGTAACGGGGAATTAGGGTTCGATTCCGGAGAGGGAGCCTGAGAAACGGCTACCACATCCAAGGAAGGCAGCAGGCGCGCAAATTACCCAATCCCGACACGGGGAGGTAGTGACAATAAATAACGATACAGGGCCCTTTTGGGTCTTGTAATTGGAATGAGTACAATTTAAATACCTTAACGAGGAACAATTGGAGGGCAAGTCTGGTGCCAGCAGCCGCGGTAATTCCAGCTCCAAGAGCGTATGTAAAAGTTGTTGCAGTTAAAAAGCTCGTAGTTGAACCTTGGGCTTGGTTGGCCGGTCCGCTTTTTTGCGAGTACTGGATTCAACCGAGCCTTTCCTTCTGGCTAACTAGTTACTTTTGTGGCTAGCGAACCAGGACTTTTACTTTGAGAAAATTAGAGTGTTCAAAGCAGGCATTAGCTTGAATATATTAGCATGGAATAATAGAATAGGACGTTATGGTTCTATTTTGTTGGTTTCTAGGACCATCGTAATGATTAATAGGGACGGTCGGGGGCATCAGTATTCAGTTGTCAGAGGTGAAATTCTTGGATTTACTGAAGACTAACTACTGCGAAAGCATTTGCCAAGGACGTTTTCATTAATCAAGAACGAAAGTTAGGGGATCGAAGATGATCAGATACCGTCGTAGTCTTAACCATAAACTATGCCGACTAGGGATCGGGTGTTGTCCTTTTTTTGGCGCACTCGGCACCTTACGAGAAATCAAAGTTTTTGGGTTCTGGGGGGAGTATGGTCGCAAGGCTGAAACTTAAAGGAATTGACGGAAGGGCACCACCAGGAGTGGAGCCTGCGGCTTAATTTGACTCAACACGGGGAAACTCACCAGGTCCAGACACAATAAGGATTGACAGATTGAGAGCTCTTTCTTGATTTTGTGGGTGGTGGTGCATGGCCGTTCTTAGTTGGTGGAGTGATTTGTCTGCTTAATTGCGATAACGAACGAGACCTTAACCTACTAAATAGTGCTGCTAGCTTTTGCTGGTATAGTCACTTCTTAGAGGGACTACCGATTTCAAGTCGGTGGAAGTTTGAGGCAATAACAGGTCTGTGATGCCCTTAGACGTTCTGGGCCGCACGCGCGCTACACTGACGGAGCCAGCGAGTCTTACCTTGGCCGAGAGGTCCGGGAAATCTTGTGAAACTCCGTCGTGCTGGGGATAGAGCATTGTAATTATTGCTCTTCAACGAGGAATTCCTAGTAAGCGCAAGTCATCAGCTTGCGTTGATTACGTCCCTGCCCTTTG